>VNJU01000638.1:0-14380 GCA_008042675.1 Drosophila seguyi
GACTACTAATCTTTTGGAGCTCACTTCCTTCATAATAAGGGGCTTCCATAAAAACTTTCAGACAGATGTAATCTATACTGATTTTAGTAAAGCATTCGACTCTGTCAACCATTCTCTCCTTGTTCGGACAGTAGACTTCTCCTTATTAATTTACCATCTTTATCTAACCGAAGAACTATGCTTGGCATTACCTTTATTTATAACCTTATCCACGGTGACGTGGAAAGTGCTAACTTGTTGGGTCAGCTTAACTTTCACGTACCGAGTAGAAATACTAGATCCTATATTCCCTTAGTGCTGCGCCATTGTAGAACGTCCTTTCAACTGCATGAACCCTTTAGAGTCCTATGTGCAAATTATAACGATTTGTACATAATAATTTCAAACGTAGATAGCCTTTCAAACTAAAAACATTAATACTAACCCACTTAATACGGATGCAAGCAAACAATCTGGCAGCACGCCAGTAGTACTTCCTCGAATTCCTTTTCTATACTTTCATCTTTCGCGCCTACTAACACCTAACACGAACAAGCACGTGCTTGGTGTCATACGGGCCACTTGAGTGTACTGATCGTAGTGCATCAACGTCCAAGAAAACTTTAAAAAAAAAAAAAAAAATTGGCTTACGTTTGGTGTTAGCAAAATTATAGAACTGTTTTGGGTCCTTAGAGAACTGGGCATTACAACAAGTGAAATAATTTGTGTAACACTGCGCGTTCAGCACTGTAAATAAATAAATAAGAGGAAAAGACAAATTGAGAACCGTTACGTTTATATGAAGAATACAGATTAAATTTTTTGTTTTTAAGACGACTCAACTCTTTAGTAAACCAAGGAGGTTTATTGGAAGTTGACGGATAGTATAACGGAACACATTCAAGAAAAAATGAATTCATGGCACTTTAAAAAATTTCCACGGCTTCAGCCATGTCAGTGCACATGTATAGATCGGATTAATTAAAATCAGATATAAAGTTATTTAGCCATTCGAAGTCCCTCTTGCAAGAGCAGAGGACTTTTTTGGCTGGACGATCAGAAATATTCTGTAACTCAGTCCCAATGTCGATAGTCACATCGAAAGTAGGATAATAGGTTCTCACAAAGGTATTCAACATCGTTGCATTCCCCGAAAGTTATTAATTCAGACGGGAGAATGGAGTCAACCGCTATGAGGGCACCATCTCCAAGTCTGATAGGCCAATCCAGCCTATATATCGTGAATACAGCTGGAAAAACTTCTCAGCTCAGAATCTCCGGCTTTAACCAGGTTTCTGTGAATACAATAACCTGGGAAGCAAACGAGAGACTATCAGAATACAATTTGGTAAGCTTACTACTTAAGCCTCTTGGATTCTGATAGGAAATAAAAAGGGGATTTGTTAGTTTTTTGGAGCGGATGACGTAGAGGGCGCAGTGGTCTGGTCGGGCCTGGGAAGACGTATTCCTACAGGCCGCAGTTTCTTTTTCTTAGCTTCGAGCTCCTTGACGACAACGTATTCAGGCCAGAGTTTGGTCGAACATTTTGTGCCAAGAGTTCGCTTGGCACAATTATTTTGAAAGACGAAATGTCCCTAGCATAAGAAAATGTGAATTTTTCCACCTTAAATTTATTATTATTTTCGGCTCCAGTTTTGCCTTGGATAAAGGCAATTACATCTTCCTATGTCTGAGAAGGGAAGAGCCGCGAAACAAAAATATGTTTCGTAGGTGGGACAGCTATAATGGCTTTTGGTGATACAGACTGATTGTCTGCATTGCCAGTATGGGCCGGTAGTCCGGGCATAGCACCCTGGGCAGATAATATGTCCGGGGTCTGAGGGGTCAATATTTGAGACCCCCAGGGGATAAAACGGAAATCACCGGGGGCACGGTCCCTCCAGCGGCACATTGGAAAGCGGAATTTTTCTTGCTACTCTATCTCAAAACTTGGAATCGGTTCTGAGGTCGAGGGCTGTATCGCTGGATGCTGCTGTTCGACCGCTGGAGGTTGGGATCCGCCTAGATGCTGCCGACCAGTAGTGAATTTATTGCCCCTAGGAGACTCATTTAATAGCTTTAGGCTATTAAATTGAGTATCCAGCGCCAAGAACATATCTTGAGTTTTGCGAAAACTCAATAATACGTCCTTAAAACCGTTTTTGGTTTGCCGCATAAAAGACATCATCTCCCTTTCAACATCGCGACAGGCCTCACAACAGTACCGCAGACCGATGTTTTTTCCTACATCGTCTACCGTCCGAGGACTAACACCAATGCACTTGGAATGCATAATGTTATTGCACAGCCAGCAGCCGATTGTAAGATCAGCAGAGGTAATAACCATTTAACAGGTTTTAACGAGGCGGACAATAGCGGACATTATGGACTTACCACTGTACCTTTGCGTAAGGAGAGATAAGAGTGCAGCTGCACTGAAAAAACGGGAGAGTGAGAGAGCGGGTGAGCGGGTGAGCGTGGGAGCAAGCTTTTCGTTTAGCTGTCGCGACGGCGCAAGCTAAACGGAGAAGGCACAAAGAGGAATGCAAAAAATGCAAAAGCAAACACTAGCAGCACAACTTAAATGTGAAATTAATAATTATTAAATACACAAAACAGAATAGCTGCATGCACACGAAGTGAACGGGAACTTTATTATTAGCAAAATCGAAGATTTAAATAATAACACGTCAGTTTACTTGGAAGAGAGAAAGCTTCATTCGAATGCTTTATTGCATTCGCTTGTCCATTTATCAGTACATTTGTGGCCTAAAAAATTAACCTCTTTCATAAAAAAGTGCATTTTTCCGGATGTAGCTTTAAATGATGTTGTCTACATAATTTGAAAACGTCAGTTAAGTTCTTAAGCATATATGCTTTTGAGAACAACCTATGACAACGAAATCATCCATATACAGAAATGCTTGCGAAGGCTTTAAGGGACCCTTCTAGTGTAGCGGCCGGTTTTCGAGCCAATTTTCGAAAGTGGATTACAAAAAAACTATTTAAGATTTTTTAATCCGTTTTTTTTTTTTTTGTATTAAGTTATGAGCTTTACAAAAATGTATCGTTTTAATTTCCAAGTGTTTCGGTAATCCTCCTATGTGCTCTTGAATGTGCACTTGCAAAAAGTAGGTTGGTGCACGGGGTCACACTTTTGAGAGTTTGGGCAATCTGAATCACGAAAACGAAACAAATTATTATTTGTAATCCAGTTCTCTACCGCACTACGAAAGCTTTTCAAAAATCTCGACAATTCTGAAAATACCCCACCCCCAAAAACACGACTTTCCGGAAGAAGAATTTAAAGAATGAACATTTAAGCTGAGTGACCGCGCGCGGCCGTATTTGACCCTATATAACTTCCGAACGAAGGCATTTACAGCTTAAACCTTTCGTTGGCGTATTTCTAACATCATCAGGATAAGAAATATGCAAAAAAAAAAAAAACGATTTTTTTAACCCGCTACACTAGAAGGGTCCCTTAAGCCTGAAAATGCAAGAGTCATCAGAATTAGGGGCTATTCTTAGCCCAAATGGTAATCGCGTGTAGCGATACGAACCTGTTGAAGTTGAGAATTATGTTATATTTCTAGATGTTTCGTCTAATTCGATTTGATGAAATCCTGACATCAGGTCTAGGCACGAATTTGTCTGCTTACACTTTCTTGTTGATTTGACGATAGTCAACTTCTATCGCCATCTCTTTTCCGCCGAATAAGGCAGTGATTTCTTGGGTACCAAGAGAAGTGGGCTTTTATATTCTGATATAGAAGGCTTGACAATACCGTCTCTTATTAATTTTTAAACTTGCCTTTGAATTTCTGGCTTTTGACTTTCTGGCATTTTTTAATGTAGACGGGAGTTTTGTCAATTAATCTCAAATTTTACTTATAAAAGTTATTAGCTGATATGGTTTCTGTTTCGAGACCAAAAATATCGCTATATTCGGTGCATAGATTTGTTAAAGTTTTAATACTTCTGAAGTTCTTGGTGTACTATGTTATGTATTTGCATTGTAAACATCGCGCTGTTGGCAATAGCGTTTTTATCCGTTGTATTAATAAGGCGAATCAACACATTCTGCAATTGTAAAATTGCACTTGCTATTATAATGCCAAGTTTGCCCAGCAACTGCGGCTGGGCAAACAACAGGAGCAGTCTCCCAAAATCGGTGTCATGGCCTCTTACAGGGACGTTGCCAGCTCGATGAAGATAGCGATTCTCCCTGCCGAATATTCCCAATAGCTGATTATGACAGATCAGCTAAGTAGCATACAATCTGCCATCCTATCACGAGTGATGGCCATGAGATTCGGCTCTTTTGAAGACGCTGTTCTCTGGCTGCACCTTTCGACCAGGCTGGATGGCCATAATGTGTGGGAATATGGAAACAGCCGAGTGGCTGACCACAGAGGTGCCCAAGCTCCGGTAGTGGAAAGACGCTCACATCAAGGTGGTCGCTGAAGTCGAGGCTCCGCGTGCCGCGATCTTCGCCAAATGCGGAAATGAAGACGACTGAGATCCTGAATTTCATCGGGGGCCAAAACATCGGCCTGCGCGTGAGTGTCTTCCATCGCGAGATGAGGCAGAGCATGACTATCCTCCCAGTTGACTGGAGCCAGTCTCGGCCAACCGGCTGAAGCCGCTAGGACACCAGATCGACATCGCCTGGGGTACAGCTACACTAAAGGCAAGACAAAGGCCGGCACGCAGCCAAAAGACGCAGCAGAGACGCTCACCTGCTCCAAGGCCAGTGCTCCTGTTATGTCTGCTCAGACACCACAGGGCACCGCAGTGACTCAAAAGCCCGCAGCACCGCGGAAGATCCTGCGCCCTCCACTCTTCGGGCGCACCACTCGAGGCACCGGGCGCTTAACCAAGAGTGCGAGGCGTACACCAGAAGAGGAGGCCCTACTAGGCACAAATCGTGGCCGCATCCGACGTCCTTTGTGAGAGTTTCGCTACAATGAACATAGCATTTATCCAGGAGCCATTGATAGATGCCGGACGTGTCCTGGGGTTAAGCACATCATCTGGTGAGCTGCTCTATGCAAACGACCACCATCGACCTAGAGGGGCGTTGTTAATTAACAAAAATTTAACATTAGTTCCCCTTTCACAGTTCATAACTGAGGACCAGGTAGCAGCTTGGGTTCAAATATCCACTTCCCATGGCGAGCAGGAGGCAGTGTTGGCCTTCGCCTATCTACTTGGTGACTCACAGAATGTGCCCACGGCGGCTACTTGTGCCCTGATCGAGCATTGCCAAAGGAACCGGCTCGGGGCGATAATCGCCTGCGATGCCAATGCGCATTACACGGTCTGGGGGGAGCAGTGACATAAACAAAAGAGGTGCGTACCTTCTTAAGTACATTATTAGTAATAACGTAGGTCCACTAAATCAGGGCAGCGAACCTACATTTATCAATGCGATTAGAGAGAAAGTTCCTGACTTAACTCTCTGTAGGTTGCGAATGAGATCACTATGTCAGATCACCAATACATTTGATTTTATAGGATGAGCCTCACAATGTAGCCTAGCTACTAGAAATGCCAGAAAGACCAACTGGGATCTTTTCTGTTTTGAACTTGAGCAATCCAGAGACTTGTCCACCCGTCCGATAACATCCATAGACGAGTTAGAGCGTGAAGCTACTGTGCTTCATACAAATGTTGAATCAGCGTATCACGCCAGCTGCGAACAAAAAGTTCGCAAGATCAGAAGGGCTGTTCCCTGGTGGAACAAAAGCCTGCCAAAAAGACTGCGCGAAGGCTCTTTAATAAACCGAAAAGTGGGAGGACCACATGGGACACCTACAAATCGGCTTTAACGCTCTATAATACAGAGCTGAGATTGATGGCAATATTTCACCTGCAGCACCAATTCTCAAACCTCTTGAGAAGGATCTGCAGTCTGTCCGTCGCCTCATATACACAAGCCGATCTGGAAAGGATAGCTGCATCGTCAGCATATGTGGCAACACACAGACTGTTGTGGTGCATGCCAGTCTGCAGAGTAGCATCATGTGTGAACAGACTGTAGAGTGTCGGTGCCAGAACACTTTCTTGAGGAACTCCGGCCAGAATGGGTCTGGACGAGGAGGACATTCCATCCTGAACCACCTGAAAGGTCCTATCCTTTAAAAAGCTGCTAATCAGCTCAAAAACCTGAGGATGGATCAGCGCCTTGAGCTTGGCCAGCAGACCAGGATGCCAAATCCGGTCAAAGGCTTGCTGGATGTCAAGAAACGCCGCAACCGTGTACTGCTTCCTCTGGATCGCATCCAAGATAAAGCCGCTAACATTATGAAGCTGCTCAGGCGTGCCATGCTGCCTTCTAAAACCAAATTGATGCTCAGGAATTGCCAGCTGTCTTGAGTAAACGGTCCAGAATACATAGTTCGAGAACCTTGCCTAAGGCAGAAAGAAGGCTTATCGGGCGATAGCTGTCGGCATCGGTGGGTGGTTTCCCATGCTTGTGTATCATGACCACATTTGCATTCTTCCAGACCCTGGGAAAGTGGCCTAACCATAGTGCAGCATTGTAGATCAGGACCAGGAAGAGAATAACCCGATCACGAAGCAGCCTACACACCCGTGACGTGACCCCGTCCGGTCCGGGAGCCTTTTCATTTGTCGAATCTTACTCTTGACTTTAGGCAAGAGAATGGGAGAAACAGGCTAAGACATTTAATAAGGAACTTCCAGAATGTCTTTGATCTTCCCGACTCTACCCTCCGAGGAAGTACCAAAAGGAGTGAATCGTTCCTGAAGCTTGTCAGCAAACACCTCAGCGCGATCCAACGGCGTGCGCGCCCAAGTTGAATCAGCTTTCCGGATCGGAAACTTAGGAACCGCCTGCCTCTTGCCTCAAGTGAGTCTCCACAAGGCGAAATTTGAGTCCTGATATGGAGTCGCCTCTTCAAGCTCTCTATCCAGCGAGCACTGGCGGGACCGAACCAGGAGCTTTATGATCCAGTTACCCGCCCTTCGAAGTTTCCTGAGGACATCGCAGCTTTGCGTCCTGACGTACTCCCTCCCTCTAATCATTGAATGAGTTCAAGTATTTCCCTGGGCACAGAAGGGTGCTGAATAGCCGAGTCGGAGCGAGCGATCGGAGAGGCTTCAGCTGCCGCATCTGCTATCTTAGCATGCAACAGCTTGGCTGCATCCTCCACATCCTCAGAAGAGCACAGATCCATTTGGAGATGAAGGGAGTCATCAAACTTACTCCTGAAGATTCTAATATCCGAACCAGGAGGTGGCAGGAATTTCTTGGCCGGCACACAGTGTCCCACAAGCTGGAGCTGCACAATCAGAGGGAGGTGATCAGAGCTGAGCTCAAAGGATTCAGTGATGCTCAGTCTTCTGCTGTCAATGTTCTTAAAAAGAGCAAAGTCAAGAGCTGACGGAGTCCTACCGTTCTCCGGGTAACAGTTGGGGCGCCCTGTGGCCAGTACTTGCGCACCCAAGAATCAGGTTTTCAAAGTTCTCCAGAGACCAGGAGAGACTCGGCGGGAGATAAGCAGCTGCAATATGAATCTCCCCCAGCGAAGTGGAGGCGGTGATCCTGGCTGAACCACTCTTAGACAGACAGGCCGGTGATGATGGTGGACGAGTTTGCTGTTAACCAGCACGGCCGAACCTCCTCTGGGCAGTCCGCCAGGAAAATCAGCTCTATATGTGTCATAGCCAGGAACATTAAAGTAGGTGCCAGAACGTAGAAATGTTTCCGAGACTAACAGGATGTCAATACTGTTTTGGTGAAGAAATACCAGGAGCTCCTCCCGACCGGCAAGGAGACTCCTGGCATTCCAAATAGCTATCCTTAAGCTAGTCATTTCTGATGATGGGACCTGGCGTTGCTCTCCCTTTGAAGGTCCCTAACGACCAGAGAGATGGTGGCCATGGAAGAAGCTAGGTTGTCTACCGCGCTTTAAAGGTCCAACAGCATACTCGTGATTCTAGAAATGTCCCATGGAGCCCCGGCAGACGGATGCTCTTTTATCGAATTGCCCGTAGAACGCCTATGGCCAAGAGCAGGGACCACACGAGCCCACTCCTCGGGCAACCCACTTTTCACCTTACGTAGGGACTCTAGCCGTGGTATTTTCATGCACGGTCATTTGCTCCCTCAGAGCTAAGAGCATTGCTATCTGGGCCTGGTCCTGGATCGCAGGCTTTCGTTCGCCTCTCATATTAAGCGGACAAGGAGAAAATTGGAAGATGCCTCCCGGAGATTGAGCTGGCTTACTCATTCGCGCTCAAAGCTCAGCCTGGCCAACAAAAGGCGATTATACCTATCAGTTTTATCTCCGATCTGGAAGTATGGTCTGCAAATTTATGGTGTGGCATCTAAAACCAACATGCAGAAGATATGAACCTTCCAGGCAAACTCATTGAGACGTATTTCTGGAGCTGAGTGGTACATCCGAAATGCAGACATTCATCGTGATCTGCAAGTCCCGTTTGTAGGAGATGTAATCAGGGAGGCTTCTCGAAGGCACAGAATCTGGCTGAGAACTCACCCCAACCCGCTGGCAAGGATTGCGGCTTCCATGAAGACCAGACAAAGGGTAAAGAGGGTCACTCTGGGTCAGCTTCCTAGTCGTAGGATCCTATAGAGAACAGGGCAGCTGTTAGCCCAATTCCCCTGCTAAACAGAATGAAACATGAATTGCTACAGACAAATTGTTCTTCGTTAATAATAGTTGTAGGGAAGGCGTTAACAGCCGCTCAATAAAAGGGAAAAAAAGGGAAATAAAAAAAAAAAAAAACAGAGCTGAGAATGTTAAAACGGGCTACGTGGCGTCAACACTGCGGGCAGATCTCATCTCTCCCGGAAGCTATTAGACTGCAAAAAGCCTTTCCAAAGGCTTAAGTGAGATGTTTATCCCAAAGGTAGGGAAGTAAGATTCCCAATTGCCTAAGTCATATAGATCGATTAGTCTTAGGTCCCTTTTCCCTAAAACTATGGAGAAGATAATTGACCAGCACATTAGGGAGGTTAATCTCACGCATCTTCTCTTCAGAAATAGCAATATGCGTATCAAGCTGGTAAATCAACTGAGAGTGCTATTCATTGCCTTACAACAACTATTCAAAATACCATTGGCGCTGAACTATCTATTGGTGCCCTAGGTGCCTTTTTAGAAAACTCATGTGGTTTTGACAACACTTCATATGAGGTTCATTCTGGAAGGGTGGGGAAGGGTGTGCCCTCAAGGGGAAATACTCTCTCCCCTCTTGTGGACTCTGATCATCGACGAGCTACTTTATGAGCTCAACAACTTAGGGTTCCCACTCAAGACTACGCTGATCACCTGCTGGCATTAGCAAACCATCTCGGACAGCATGCAGCAAGCCCTTAATATAGCCAACAGATGGTGTCGGGATGAAAGACTGTCCATAAAGCCGTCCAAAACTGTTATAGCCCCATTTACTAGGAAAAGGTCTCTTTCCCTAACAAGACCATCCCTAAATGGGTCCATCATTGACGTTTCGGTTAAGGCTAACTACTGGGGAGTCACACCCGACTCCAAGGTCAACTGGAGTACACACCTTGAAAAGACCATATACAAAGCCTCTGGAGCACATTTTGCTTGCAGCAGGCTCTTTGGTAGAACATGGGTCCTAAGTCCCAAAATTATCTACTGGTCTTTTAAAACTGTGGTAAAACCGATCTTAACCTATGCATCGCTTGACTGGTGGACGAAATCTAAACAGAGAACAGCTGCGGCTGCACTTACCAAATTACAATAAGGCTTAAAGTTTTTGTTGCCATTGTATTTTGCACTGCGGCCGTTGGCACCGAATTCGATATATTGGTAGTTGATTTAGTTGTTGGTAGTGATTTTGCTGCGACTGCAAAAATTTTAGCACTGCGAAGCAAGCTAATTTAAAACGAATTTTTATTTTGTTATCCGGCCTCCGCTCTAGATTAAATATGGCGACACCGGGGCTGGTATTTTCGGACCAAGGTTCAACAAATCCATAGCCATGGGAAAGTCGCCAACCATTTCCCAAGCAGAGATACACGCACTAGAAGTCTGTACTCGTGAATGGTTTCGCAGGAAAATGCAGGGTGCACAGATTTACATCTTCTCTGACAGTCAGGCAGCGCTTATAGCGCTGAGTTCCTTTACGATCTCTACCACACTTGTAGAAAACTGTTTCCACCAGCTGAATGCCCTTGCCTCCAAAAGCACCTTAACGGTGGGCTGGGTGACAGGGCATGAAGGAAACGATGTGGCAGACTCACTAGCTAATCGCACTGGACCGACAGTGAAGAGGCGAGACAAGCCAAACGATTTCTCGTCCCCCAGATGACGCGATCAAAACGCATCATCAAATTAACAAAGACCGAAATTCGCACTCTAACAGGCTACCTAACGAGTCACTGCAACCTTAGGTACCACCTTAAGAAATTAAAACTTCCAGAAATCGACACCTGCAGATTCTGTGATATGGAGCAAGAAACATCAGAACATATTCTATGTGAATGCCCCTTGCTAGTCAGAAGTCGACTTCAACATCTAGGAGGTGAACTTATTCCCCCCCTACAAGATTTGGGAACATATAGACCCTACCAAAGTGCTCTCTTTTATAAGAAGCCTCGGTATAGAAGTTGTGACGCGCCGAACGCGCACATAACATAAGGTAGAAATAAGGAAATAAGATGAAGTCCAAACAAATAAACGGAAGTGGAAAACATAAGATATAAAAATAAACTGAAGTTCAAAAAAAACAAGACGAGAAAAGAAGCCAACACACAAACCCATTTTTAAATTTAATCCGGGTTACACCGGTCAAAGTGAAGCGTACACACTAAATGTGTCCAAAGTTAGTTGGAATATGTGGGCACACCACACCACGCCGCTCCGCTATATAAAGCGGACCCCAGCCCTACAGAGCTCATTCAGTTCGGCGAGACGATCGGCGACAAGTCAACCAGCGGACTAGGACCAGCACTCAAGGATCAGTGGTAAGGAGTACGAGGAGCCATAGGAGACCGGTAAGCCCGCAGGTTAACTAACGAACCATAGTGGTCTTAGCGTATTAACTCTTATTCTTCGGTTCGGTTCACCGACCAGAGCTTCTCACTAATTGGAAGACCTGATTGGCCTCTCAAACCGTTCTCACTCAAACCGTTCTCAATAAAGACCCGATATCCAACTACTTTGTAATTCTCTCGTTTTCTCCTCTGGGACTCGGGTCGGAATCTCTAACAGCAGCCCCACCTGAACCAAATATACATTCCTGAGACGAATCCTGGCCATCCCTGAGACACCCGAGCACTGACTGATCGTCACAGTGGCGCCCGAGACAGATATAGGGGTTGCAAGAGAACTGACACTGATAGAGGAAAGTCGAGCTGGGCTTACCTGGCGTCAAAGGACGAACTAACAGGTTACGCAGCCGAGTCCCGGATTGGAAACGCCAGGAAGAAGCGAGGAATTGGGGCGATTGTTAACAGCACTCGCGAAAATAACGGATCATAAGAATCTAACACCAGAAATACCAGAAGGAGGAAACGAAGAAGGGACGAAGATGGAACGGAGAGTCGAGATGGAAATTGAGGACCGAGTACGAAACTGGGGCATCCAATTCCAAGTGTTAAGCAACCCGTTAGAATTCCTCAGCAAGATGAAGCAGTGGGCAACCGGGTACGGGATTCAGAGAGACCAGCTCGTCCAAACGATGCCTTTTATACTGGAGCGAGCCGCGAGCGATTGGTGGAATACCACACCAACCAAGATCAACAGCTAGGCGAAGCTAACGACTGAACTCCTGGAATATTTTTTGCCCCCAAGATATGAGGAACAACTGGAAACTCAAGTCACGCAACTTTGACAACGGGAAACAGAACCAGTACAAGAATATGCGATGAGTCTACGAAAACCAAGGCGGTTTACCTGGCTATTGGAGGAACTCGACCAGATTTACAATAATTACAGAAGCAAGAAAAAACTGTATACGCGCAGAGCAGGACTTGAAACGCTATCACAGTTCGGTGGTGAGGGCGAGCGGGGATGCTCTTTCACGTGGATTTTTCCCACTTTCTCTTTTCCCGAGTTTGGTAATTTCTCTTACCAAGGTGGCGACACGCATGAAGTGCCATATCACGCCAGCTGATCGTCAAGTCAGCTGTCGGACCAGTGCTCGGAAAGGCGTAATCACGTACGATTCATCGCCCGTAACACGGGTGCTTACAGCTGTAAGCTCCAGTGGGCATTTGACCGACAGGTGGCGCTGTGGATCGTAGGAGAGTATGCTGACCATAGCTGCCCGCTACAACACGAACTTGTGGTAAACCAGCAATTTCAGTAGCACACTGTTTCGGCTGCCGCTCCGATCCTTAGGCAAGGAGGCATGAGGGGGACACGAAACACATCCCCAGCACTCAGGAGGCTCACGAGGTGGTAAAGGTCACGGAACAGACCATCTGTCACCCCCCGCGAAGCGGTACACCTTAGAAACGGGGCTCTGGCGACCGAGACGGGGCGGTATAACCCCCATCGGAAAAGTCGGGGAGAAACCCTCGGCTCACGTTGGAAGCCCCGCACAGTGCAACTCATCGCTACGCTCAGCGTCTGTCCCACATTGGGCGGCTGAGCAGCCTGCGTCTGTGCCACAGTGGCCAACAGATCCAGTTAGCGTCGACTCCCAAGCCCAAAGTCCACTCCGCGCCTGCGCCACATTGGCCGGCGGTATGGTCTGCGTCTGCACCGTATCGGTCGGCAGTTTGCATAACCTGGCGGAAGGTATAAAACGCAACCCGGCAGCAGGGTATATTGCTGCTATGTCTGGTTTAAACAAAATTACTCCAGGTGGCAACTACAAAGGTGGAAATCCACCCGCGGTGAATTCCGCGGCCAGGGCATGGATTCTGGAGGCCCTAACTACCATTCCCCACACATCGGCGACGCCGGCGGCCCACTTGGCTGACGTCTCTTTGACTGCTACAAGTGTTGAAGATGAGCTAAGCGCGTTTCAAAAGGGTTCCCGGGTGATCCGTAGCCCGCCAGGAGGCGTTTCGACGCCCCCAGACCTGAAAGAAGCCACTGCTGGAGCCACCCTATTGGCTAAGCGCACTAGGGACTCACCGAGCCCGCCCGGCCAGGCACAGCCTACCAAGAAGGCTAAAGCCCCTCAGCCACAATTAGTGAAGATGGGGGCTATCCTCGACGACCTGCTCACCAAGGTCAACGAGCAAAAAGTCCGCAGCATCAACCAGGGGATGAAAAACGCGTTCTCGAGGCTCAAGGAGCTTCAGGAGGCGCTGCTGCGGCACCCGGAGGAAAGACGGGCAAGCTTGAAAGTTACCGCCACAGCAGACCAAGGGTGCCAGACAACCCAACCCTGGTCTCCCCCAAGGGTGAGTAAAGCGGTCCAGACCTCCCAGGACGGCAAGGTCCAACCGCTTGCTCACAACCCAGGAGTTGCAAGAAGCAACCGCAATGCTAGCAGCCCCCAACAGAGAAACATTAGGAGAACTACTGGCGCCAACAAGGGGGTCAGCAGCAAAGGCCTCGTCGAGACCAACCTAGAAAGAGCGATAGGCGAAAGAGAGGCGCTGATCATAAGCCCTTCCCCCGAGCTTTCGTAGAGCGCGGCGCTTGGCATGGTGACGCGGGCACAGGACGCCAGGATAGCGGAAATTGGCGACAGCATCGCAAAGGTGAGGAAGACGGCAAAAGGCGAACTCCTGTTAGAGCTAAAGCGCATGTCCAGCTAGCGGTATTAGCGAAAGAATCGGCAGCTTTCTCTCTTCCAAGTGAACGTGTTTTTTTCTTGCGCTCTTGTTTTGTGTAATTTTTTTATAAAAACAACCGGTGTTTTATTCTAATTCTTTGATTTTGTGATTAATAAAGATCCCGTTCACTTCGTGTGCATGCAGCTATTCTGTTTTGTGTATTTAATAATTATTAATTTCATATTTAAGTTGTCTGCTAGTGTTTGCTTTTGCATTATTTGCATTCCTCTTTGTGCCTTCTCCGTTTAGCTTGCGCCGTCGCGACAGCTAAACGAAAAGCTTGCTCCCACGCTCACCCGCTCTCTCACTCTCCCGTTTTTTCAGTGCAGCTGCACTCTTATCTCTCCTTACGCAAAGCTACAGTGGTAAGTCCAAATAATGTCCGCTATAGTCTGTGTCGTTAAAACCTGTAAAAAGGTTATTACCTCTGCTGACCTTACAATCGGCTGCTGGCTGTGCGACAACATTATGCATGCCAAGTGCATTGGTGTTGGGGCTCGGGCGGTAGACGATGTAAGAAAAAACATCGGTCTGCGGTACTGACTATCGACATCGGGACTGAGTTACAGAATATTTCTGATCGTCCAGCCAAAAAAGTCCTCTGCTTTCGCAAGACGGACTTCGAACGGCTGAATAACTTCA
>VNJU01000641.1:0-14554 GCA_008042675.1 Drosophila seguyi
AGAGATAAGCGGTGGCCTGATCTAGCGAACAAGTGAATCAATAGAAAATAGAAAAAGAGATAAAACTACACTGAAAATAATAAGGATACATAACTTATATTTATGACAAATGGGCAGGCAGACAAATCCTTATAGGCTTATATATAAAATATAAATATCAAAGCTTTCTCTCTTCCAAGTAAACGGGCGTGTTTTTTCTTGCGCTCTCGTTTTGTGTAATTTTTTGATAAAAACAACCGGTGTTTTATTTTATTCTTTGATTTTGTGATTAATAAAGATCCCGTTCACTTCGTGTGCATACAGCTATTCTGTTCTGTGTATTAAATTATTATAAATTTCACATTTTAGTTGTGCTGCTAGTGTTTGCTTTTGCATTTCTTGCATTCCTCTTTGTGCCTTCTCCGTTTAGCTTGCGCCGTCGCAACAGCTAAACTAAAAGCTTGCTTCCGCGCTCACCCGCTCACCCGCTCTCTTACTCTCCTGTTTTTTCGGTGCAGCTGCACTCTTATCTCTCCTTACGCAAAGGTACATTGGTAAGTCCAAATAATGTCCGCTATTGTCTGTGGAGTTAAAACCTGTAAAAAGGTTATTACCTCTGCTGATCTTACAATCGGCTGCTGGCTGTGCGACAACATTGTGCATTCCAAGTGCATTGGTGTTGGGGCTCGGGCGGTAGACGAAGTGAGAAAAAACATCGGGAGGTGATGTCATTTATGCGGCAAACCAAAAACGGTTTTAAAGAAGTATTATTGAGTTTTCGTAAAACTCAAGATATGTTCTTGGCGCTGGGCACACAATTTAATAGCCTAAAGCTATTAAATGAGTCTCCTATGCGCAAAAAAGCAGCAACTGGTCTGCAGCATACAGACGGATCCCTTAACCCCGCTGCGTGCTCCCAACAGCAGCCTCCCTCGGCTCAGCCACCGATCTCAGAACCGAATCCAAGGGTTCTGAGTTCGAGGGGCAGAAAAGATTCGGTACCCGAATGTGCCGCGGAAGGGACCGTGCCCCCGGTGATTTCCGTAGTGTCCCCTGGGGGTCTCAAATATTGACCACTCAGAGCCCCATTAATTTACCTGCCCAGGGTGTCAGACCCGGACTACCGGCCGATATTGGCAATGCAGACATTCAGTCTGTATTGCCAAAAGCCCTTATAGCTGTCCCACCTACGAAACAGATTTTTGTTTCGCGGCTCTTCCCTTCTTAGACATCCGAAGATGTAATTGCCTTTATCCAAGGCACAACTGTAGCTGAAATTAACAAAATAAAGGTTGAAATGTTCAATTTTTTTATGCCAGGGACATTTTGTCTTTCAAAATGAATGTCCCAAACGAACTCTTTGACACAATATGTTCCACCAAATTTTGGACTGAATACGTTGTCGTTAAAGAGTTCAAAGCTAAGAAAAAGAAACGACGGTCGGTTGTATTCTTATAGACTTTCGGATAGTGACCATTTAGTAGTTCTTGGTGATTTTAATATCCCAGGGGCTATTTGTGCTTCGGCGGAACTCCTCATCGCCTTGGAGCAAGGGTTAGCCGACATAGCTTTGGTCGAAGAGCCATGGATTGCCTCGGGCAATCTGTTCTATCCACCACCGGTAAACAGAAACAGAACCGCCGTACTTGTACGCAAGGGTCTGCATGCTTACCTTGTGTCTCATTACAGCACGGATGGCCTGACTGTTGTGATACTGGAGAGCGAGAAGAAGCGCTTTCTGGTAGCTTCCTGCTACATGGCACATGACAGAACGACCCCACAAGAGGAACTCAGAAGCATGGTAGAAGCCAGCCCGAATGACCAGCAAATACTCGTGATTGCAGACGTCAACGCACATCATTGCGTGTGGGGGAGCCCCGACATAAACGACAGAGATGAGTCACTCTTAGACTTTTTACTATTTACTAACTTTTGCATAACAAACATGGGGGAAGAGCATACCTTCGTAGGTTCCACCACTTCGAACGTGGTAGATTTAACAATCGTAAGGAAACGATGTACTATGGTAACGGAATGAAGAGTCCTTGAGAGACCATCCCTCTCAGATCATAAGTACATACATTTCCAATACGAATTTGACCACTCTCACAAGCCAACTGCTTTCAGGAACCCCCGGAACACTAACTGGGAAAGTTGAAGAAGACGGTCACGACACGACTCGCGACTGGTCCGGGCTTAGTAAAATCCGCGGAAGACATAGAAAGGTCCCTAGACATCAAGAGCCAGGAAAAGGACCAAGCCACCCTGGTGGAACAGAAACCTCTCGCTTCTACGCAATAACCTCAGAGAATTTTTCAAAATCGCCAAAGAGGCGGAAAATTATATTGTCAACGAGGAATACAAGGATCCTACTCAGGGATTACAAGAAGGAATTACACAGGGCACAAAGAAGCTCGTGGAGAAACTTCTGCTCCAATATCGAGACGGCCCAGAAACGGCTAGACTCCGGAAGTTGCTATCGAAGCAACCTACCATACAGAGTTAGCTCAAGCGCGATGACGGAAAGTGGACTGAGGGCAGCGAACAGGCCCTAACAGCACTAATGCAAGCTCTCTTCCCAGGATGCACTGAGGTATCCGATGCCAACAAGTACCAGATCTTTCTTACGGACACTACCATGTGTGTCCTTTTCGCACGATCAGTAACCGACACACAAACATGTAATACGCTAAGATGGAACGAAACAAGAGAATAAAGAACACTTCGTTTGTGACAAAAGAAGAGAACAGTCGCTTTTGATAGACTCCTACGAATAGAAATTTAAAGTTCTTCAAACAGTGGCTAATGTCATTTATATATAGGTTAAATAGAAAACGGCGCAAAACACTACCCTGAGAAAGGCGAGACGCCTCTATATACGGACTCGAGGATATAACATTGTTCACCACTTTGTACTGCCGGCCACCTAAGTAGGATTTTATACAAGTTAGCATTGATGAATGGAAGCCTATCGTTTTGAGTTTAGCCAATAGTGCGCTATGGCAAACCTTGTCAACTAGTTGGGAAAAGTCGGTATATACCACATCTACTTGCTTATGTCTCGATAAGTCATAACTGGAAAACTGGCATAAAGCCGTGTTGGTTATGGCTGAATGTGCTACCAATGGGAAAGGCCACTTGCCTAACTACAATTCGCTCAAACTTCTTTGAAATATTGCTGAGCTTTGCAATGGCTTATAATTGGAAATCATATTTTTTCCACCTGACTTGAAAATTGGGGTGGCTGGCCAGTTTTCATCTCTGAATATAGACTCCACTTGAGAGAGATTTTTGTATAAAAGGCGAAAGTCGCAGTTGAATTTTTCGGAGTCGTTAAGGCCCTCTGCTGCAAGATGACAGTCGGATTCACTGACATATAAGTTACCAATATTGGAGCTTAGAGCAATGGGTTCCAAATAAACCAAGCGTCTCCAGCTTAGATCTCACAAAAAAAAAATGAAGCTGAGCTTAGTGTACGGATCAATAAATTGAGCAGCATTGCGTTGTATAAACCCATACATTGCATAAGCCTTAGTCACAATATAATTTAAGTGGTCAATGAAAAGATACTTTGCGTACATAACTCCCAAGTCTAGTACTTCAGTTTTGCAGTTAGGGGACTGGAATAAATCAAATAGGGAAACATTGAATTATTGGACCTTTTGCTATACGTGACAGTGAAACATTTGGCAAGATTCAAGGGCAACTTATTTCGGGAGCACCAATCTCCAACTCTTGCCAAGTCATCCTGAAGCATAATGCTATACAAAACCGAACTCACCGACTTGAAGATATAATATTTAGATCATTAGCATACAATAGAAATTCCGAGTTTCTTAGGCAGTGCCCTATGTCATTTATATATTGTTTAAAGAGAAAAGGGCCCAAGGTACTCCACTGAGGAAGGCGTGACGTAACTATATACGAAATCGAGGAACAATCATTCCACACCACTCTGTACTGCCGGCCAGGTTAGGTTAGGTTAGGTTAAGTCGGAAGGCCCTCACGGGGCCGCTCATAGGCCAGTATGGCCCTTAGCTATCCGAGAGTTCCTGTATGGACCTAGAGAGTGTTCGCGCGGTTTTCGATATCGATAACATTTCCGGCACTTGGCGTTGTCGGTAATGCCCAGCTTGACTGCGTCTGCCGCAGCTAGGCAGTGACCCGTGAGATTTCCCACTAGCAGTCTGCAGTCATTCCTTGGAAGATGCAGAACGTAGTGGCTAAGCTTTTCGTTGCGCTCTTTGCACATGACTTTTGTTCTTTTGCAGGTTGTGGAAGTTCTCTTCCATCTGCTTGCAGCTCGTAGGTCGGCCCGCCTCTCTAGTTCGCTCTGGAGCGTTCTTAGGGAGACAGGAACGTTTTCTGTTCTTTCATTCGCCAGTCCGACGCCTTCATTTGCGAGTTCGTCTGTCGTCTCGTTACCATCGATGCCCTGGTGGCTGGGAATCCAGTTGATCCCCACTGACATGGTCGTGCTAAGGATATCTAGTGGCTCCCTGCTTGCCAGTGCACTTTTGACTGTCTACGAACAAGGTAACCGCTCCACGGCATTGGATTGGTAGCTTATACGACAGCCTTATTTCAGGGTCTGTATAGTATATGCCCGCTCGAACTCCTCCTTCCATCTTGGAGCCGTCGATATATATATTGAGGTGTTGAGCATGGTTCTGACCTGTTTTCCGTTCGTCAGGTCCCATGAAGGTTGTTGTTTTTGTATCCGGGCACGTTCTGGTTATCAAGTAGTCAGATGTACTGCTCATGTCTCGACCAATTGCACTATGCCCGAATGCACACTAAGACTCCATACATCAGTGCCGGACGCACCGCCGATATATCTTCTTGGATGCATATAGCGCTATGGTGGCCTTCTTTATCCTCTCCAGTACATTGGGCTTCCATGTCAGCTGGCTGTCTAGTACAATGCCGAGGTATTTAACTTGTGTTTTCGGGGTAAGTCTGGTTGTGTTAATTTTCCAAAACGGCACCTTGTATCTCTTGGTGAAGAGAATGAGGTCCGTCTTCTCCGCGTTGATACTGAGTCCGACTTTACTCGCCCACTCACAGATCTCCCTGAGTGTTGATTCCATAATCGAGCTGAGGGTCGATGGACAGACTCCTGTGATAATTATGCTTTTTTTTTAAGGAGGCGCTGTCCCAATCGGATTGTACCCGCCTTCAGCTTAGAAGATTTCTTATCCGCGTGCTGATGGCGGGGGGCGTATTGGCCGCTTCTAGGCGGTCCATTATTGCGTCTGTTTCGTCGGTAACGTTGTTAAATGCTCTGGATATGTCTACAAACACTCCGGGAGCATACTCTTTGTTGCGCAGGGCTTTCTCAATGGTGGCTACTAGTGAGTCTAGTGCCGTTTCCACTGATTTCCCTTTTGTGTAAGCGTGCTGGTTGGTTGATATTAGTCTTCCCACATCGTTTCTGATGTATGCATCCAGCAGCTTTTCCAGCGTCTTTAGTAAAAACGAGGTAAGGCTTATCGGCCTGTAGTCCTTGGGGCTCACGTGACTGCACCTTCCTGCTTTTGGCAGGAAGACAATCCTAGAGGTCCTCCATTGGTTAGGGGTATAGCCCGTGCTTAAACAGGCTGTGAATATAGCGTAGAGCCATGGGGTGAAGACTTCTTTGGTCACCTGTAGCATGGCTGGGAATATTCCATCTAGTCCTGGTGCTTTTATTCCCGCAATGGAATCTATAGCCCATTGGATTCTTCTAAAGGATATTACATTTGTTAGGAGAGGCTCTTCTCCAGTTGCGAGGTCCAATTTCGCTCCAATCTTTCTTAATAAAAGATCAGATTTTAATCCCTCAATTTCGTAAAATAAATGTTTTTCTTCAAATATATTTATCATATGATAATATTTTATAATTGAATATTCATGAACTGTAGATACTCTTTTATATATGGAAGGCTTAATTAGCCCGATAATTATTGTGTGAACGGTGATAGTTACCCTTATATCTTCCTTGATAATTATTTACCTGCCGGTTAATATTATTTTTATTTTGAATTTTTAGGGATGGATCAACGTCCATGGGTTTGACATGTTGTTGTGGGTTTTTACCCTGGTTGTTATTTTGCCAACATTTCTATTTGGAGACCAATAATAATTCCATTTCTTACCTATTGTGTTATTGTTATTGTTACTTTGTCAGGAATATACTGTGTTAAATCGTAGATTGTTTCCCTGATTTTTAAATCCGTAATATCTATTAGCAAGCTGTTCTCGGAAACTATTTGATTTTTATTCTTGCCACTTTGCCAAAGCATTTGGAAAGTCCGGTGGGTTTAGCCAAAATAGTGTTTCAGAGGTAGTACTGTTCAAACCAGAAATAAAAACTCTAAGAGCGTTGCTCCTGATGGTTTTGTTAGTTTCCTTTGTAATTTCACTTTCTTTACCATAGGACATTATAGTTTTATGTATTAGTAATGTCATTTTTTTATTAACTTCATTGTAAACATCAGTAATAGTCATTCGTCCCTGTCTAAGTATGCTAAGTTCAGATTCAAGAATATGAAAAGGACGTTTGTCACTGTTAATAAAGTCTAGTCTGGAGAGGATCGCTTGAAAATTCAAGACTGTCCCGTGATTGGTTAGAGCGTCATGGGCCGCTCCCAATACTCCTTTTCTCAAAATTGTTAGGGCAATGAAATATTGTTCACTCTTGATTTTTTAGAGGCTCATAGCAGTTTCATAGCAGTTTAGCAAATTTTGGTAGGGATTTAATTACTTCAAGCACTTTATAGTCGGGTCTATTTCTTGAATTTTATAGTTCTCTATAGTGTTGGTATCTGTGGGTAACCTTTCTTTTAGGCTAACTATTTTACGACTCATATCTCCCATGTGAAGATTTATCAATCTCTTAATTAAATCCACCGTTAAATTACTGGATGAGGCTAATCCTCCTGTGGAAAAGGTTGGTGCTGGACCGGTCGCTATTTCAAGTTTAGTTTAATGAAACTATTTATAAGGTCTTTCAATTTGTTCAAGTTTGAAATATTGATACTATTTTTAAAGTTTTCTATTAGTTCTTTTACTTCTTTGTTATATGTATTCTCTTGTAATTTTAAAATATCTTTAAAAAAATGTTAATGTAATCACGAGATTTTTTGACACGATTCTTCCTTCCTTCTTGGTTGTGGGCTGATGTTCAGTTGTTGTAAGTTTCTCGATTCGATTCTTCCTTCCTTCTTGGTTGTGGGCTGATCTTTAATGGCTCTAAGTTTTTCGACACTTTCCTTCCTTCCTTCTTGGTTTTAGGCTGATCTTCAGTAGCTCTGAGTTCCTTCTTGGTTCTGGACTGATTTTCAGTTTTTTTTTGTTTTTCATTCAGGTTTTAATGTGTTCTTGTGATATATTGTTTAAGACATTCGGTCCACCTTTAATTAAATTTTTCACCTTTAACCCTAGAAGGATATCGTTAATATCCACCCGCTTGTGGGTAAACCTTCGTCGGATAGACGAACACAGACTTTGCACTTCTAAAACCAACATTTTTTTTCTTCTGAAACAAACTGTTATATACATTTTGAAGTTTACTTAGTTTTCATTGCATATTTTTGATTAGAACTTTTGATGACGCGGCCCCACATTGGGCGCCAATTAATAATATTACGGTGAATTTAATTAAAAGAATATCATTTTAATTTTTTTTAATTTGTTAATTTTTTATTTTATTTGGTGATAAAGCTTTTTGTGTTAAGTTGTTGTTCACAAGTCGCTTTGTTATAACTATCGGAACCGAAGACCGATCGCTTCGGGATCCAGAATGAACTGCCCGCTTAATTCTAAATTTTTATCCTCGAAACCTCGGCCAGGGGCTTTTCCTTTTTGGACTTTGATCTGCAGATGAAACTGTCGTATCATATTGTGAATTAGCCCAATGCAATTTGGTTGGGATGTCAACGAAAGTTTATGTTTACTTCGGGAATGGTTTATTTATTCTAGCATCCAAGCTGCGGACCAGCTAAGCTTGGTTCTCAAGATTGAAGAGTACGGCAGAAGACCATGGGAATGTTTGAATTGAAATCTTCAAGATTTGTTTATTTTGACAGCTGCATTCCGGCTAAGTGCGACCCGAGAATATTTGCAAGGATAACTGCGGTCTGTGATCAATGGCAATGCAATCGATGAGATTGAATTCAGAAAAATTGTTTATGATATTGGAAGAGGTCCAGTTTCATGGGTTGGATAACTTGTATGTCAATGCAAATCATCAAATATCCCGCACAACAGCAAAAAAGACTATCTGCTTCCACTTGGCTCGTTTTGCTCAGTAGCTGATGCTCAGTTACTGAGCATTCGTCGACATTGTTCGTGTCAGATTGTCTTTGTGTGACAGTTTCGAGTTTTTTCCTCACCAAACAACACAATCCAGAAAACACAAAAAAGAGAAAAATAAGTGTTCTGCTCAGAGCGAGAGCTCGTCTACTTCGTTTGTTTTCTGTTTTTTTAGAGAGCAGACAGTAGAAAAAATTTGGTTGAGCATATTTTGCAAGCTCTGATTGGGGCAACGCTAAGGAAATATAATTAAACAGACCAAGAAAGTCAGCACTTTCCATGTCCTCGCGGATTAGATTATAGATCAAGGTAATGTCCAGCATGGCTTTACGGTTAAATAGAGATGGTAGGTTTATAAGCAGAAGTCTACGGGAATACGACGGTAGCCTCTGGTTAAGATCTATGTTTAAACCACAAGAGGAGAAAAGTAAAAAGTTCTTTTGTACCGACTCAATGCGTGGACCCTGTATTGAGGGCTCAAAACGCTATATCCATATTCAAAGATATGGAAAAACTAATTAAGTACATATGGATTTTATAACATAGGGGTCATTGAATTTATTTGACCACCGTTTAATGAATCCAAGCACACCTATGGCTAAGCGTGAAATAAAATCAATAAAGTCAGGATTAGAATCCAGCGGACGCCTAAATTATCAACTATAGCAATTCTTTTCAAAGAGCAGCAGTTCAGCGTGTAAGTCGCTAGCTTGGGAGCAACACAGGAGACCGTCATCAGCTTTCATTTAGAACCGTTTAAGAGGGCATATACACCTAGAGGGCCAAAAAAAAAGGTCATTTTTGGAATTTTTTTAGAGAGTCTATTTGAGTTATTGAATCAGGGTTTTTTTTTAGGTAAAATACAATCTTAGGTTTTTTTTTAAATTAAATTTTAATAAAAAAAATTTTTAAATTAACGGAGTAATTAATTTTTTAAATAAGGTAAAAAAAATGGAGGTATTCGGTAGCAGATACCGTTACCTCAAAAATCATCCAAAATTAAAAAAACAAATAGATTATCAAAATAGATACTTTAATCTAGTCTTTATCATAGCCGATTTTGGAAATGTCGATTTTTGAGAAAATGCCGATCGTTTGAACTTAAAGTTGCGATTTTCATAAAAAAGTCGTCCTTATTTTCCCAAAAAAGAAACTTAAAATCTTTAAAAAAGAATCCTACGATAAGGACTACATATTTATGTATAGAATATCCACAGAAAATTTCAAGTTAATCGGTTCAATGGTTTTTGAGATATTTCTGGTACCGACTTGGAATGCAAAGTTTCGAGAAAAACGCGTTTGAAAATTTGCCAATATATGGCGCTCCTTGAACGAAAGCGTGCATTTTTGGCTATAGCTTCGTAATTTTTTCGAATTTTGACTTGAAACTTGGACTAGACATTCTTAAGATATCAAACATTAAGAAAATAAAACAAAAACAAATCGAAAAAAAAATTTCTAGGTGTATATGCCCCCTTAAGCTTAATAGGTTTACGCGGCACCAAATTGGAAAATAATAAAGATCTGTTTTGTAAATCATACTAGCAAGCGGGGTTCTTATATTGCACTCAAAGTTTGCCGTCATCCGCGTGCGTAAGTACTCTGGAGGTAGTCAGTGCCTTGGGAAGGTATAAATATTGTAAACAACAAGGGACCCAAATTGCTCCTTTCCGGGACGCCAGAAGTAACTGAGAATATTAAAAGCTGTACTTTTAATAAGATCCACTGGGAACCCCATTAGATCGAGTTTCCGAACCATGAAAGAATGATTAACAGAGTCAAATGCTTTACTGAACACAGTATAGATTACATCTGTGTGAAAGCTTTTATGGACGCCCTTTATTACTATAAATAAAGGAAGCGAGCTCCAAAATATTAATTGTCGTTGATGCGACAGGTGCTGTAAATGTGGAGTAATGCTATTTTCGAAAAGTTGTCTATAATTGTTTGCATCCGCATGATACCTTTTTTGTGGTAAGGAATAGCAAATGATCCCTTCCAAATAAGTGGAAAGTGAGAGGTTTTTAAGGATAGGGTAGACAATTTCAGAAGTGGATTGCGTCGACACAATACCTAAGTATACAGCAAGATATTCCGCCGGAACCTGGGGAATAAATGGCTTAACACGGCAAATATCTTAAAGAATAAAGCTCACATTGGCATAGACCAAATGGTGGAAGTGATTTCAAAACGCTAATGGTTTTTCAAAGTTAGAGAAAAATGCTAGATAGCTGTTGTGAAGTGTATACCTTATTCTGATAAGTCTGGAAAAGAAGAGAGATTCCTTCACAAAAATAGCAAAGTAAATATTCATTTTCACATAGACCATTATGGTTCTGTTTATAAAAGTAGGTAAAACAAACGCATATTAGTGATTATTGGTTGTGATTACAAAATTCGTGAGACTGTATCCTGCAAAAACAACCAAATCAGAGGAATAAATAGTAGCGTTAATAGACTATTTAGTACAGTAGGCCAACATGTAGTATTTCGGACCGCGGGACATGTGTTACCAGTGGGGTACAGATTTCAAGGTTTCTGAAAGGAAAATGAAATAGAGCATATAAAGATAGGCTAATGGTCAGGTCGAAAGGGTATGTCAAGTTCTGTTGGGAATATCTCAAAAAGGCAGAGAATAGATAAATAAGAAAAGTGAAAATATAAATTTAGAGAAAATTAGAGAATAAGGTAGTAAAAGCATCAATAAATTGTAGGAAGGATGAGTAATTCGCTTACGTTTAGTGCTAGCAAAAAACTGTTTTGGGTCCTTAGGGAACTGGGCCCAAAAACGAGTTAAATAATTTTTGTAGCATTGCGTGTTTAACACTGTTAATCTTGCTCGAGCAGATAAATAAGAGAATAGGGCACATTGAGAACCGATACGTTTATATTTAGAATACGGACTAGATTTCTTACTTTTAATGTGACTCAGCTCTTTAGTAAAACAAAACGGCTTATTCGAGGTTAACGGATGGTATTACGAAACAAATTCAGTAAAAAATCAATTCATGGAACTGTGAAAAATGTCACTACATGAATGGATTGTAACAATTTATTTGTTTATTTATTTCGCCGAAGGTAAATTCTTAACTATCTACTTAACTATTATTTAATGGATGCCAAATATTATAAAAGCGTTTTCTTAATTATATCTCTTGGTGAGCTTGGCGCCATCGAATGGTGGCAGCTTTTTTAAATAAATTAAGGCCCTGGAAATTGGAAGAGGAATATAAAGGAACAGGTTCATGGAAAATCAGGAAATTAAGGGGAAAACATAGAAACTATTTTTTGGATGCGTTCCAGGCGGTAAGCATGTATAGCCCCGCTTGGGGGAAAACAACCAACCATACTCGAGCTTCGGTCTCACAAATAAAAAAAATAAGCCGAGCTTTGTGTACTGATCAGTAAAATTAGCAATATTTCGTTTTATAAGCCCATACATGGCATAAGCCTTAGAAACTTTATAGTTTATATGATGAATGAATACAAATTTTGCGTCAAACATAATTCATTTATGTATAGTATAAAGAGAAAAGGGCCCAAGGCACTCCCCTGAGGAAGGCCTGAGGAGCGATCATTACACACCACTCTGTACTGCCGGCCATCGAAGTATTAAACCCTTAAATTAAATATCTAATTTGTTGAGTTCTGTTAAAAAACGTTTTATTTATTATTTCTATTTTATATTTGGCATGCTTGCTGGTAAGGACTCTGCAATAGATAGCTGACAAAATAGCATCAACATTAACATGCTCATTATTAACCCTAGCTTAGATATTTTTGATCCACCTCTTGTTATTCTTCTTGTTGTGGGCTCTTCTTCATAATATTCAGCAGCGTTTATGCCAATAAGAGGCCAAATCTTATTGATCGGACGAGTAATGTAAGCCTATTGCATCTTAACTTTTACTACACGAATTTTCTCATCTTATGTATTTCTTCGACCATTCCTAACGGCCATCTTGATGGATGACAACTTTCGTCCTTTATGAGCACTACCTGTCCCTTTTTTTATATTTGGTGTAATGTTCCAGGGAAACGCAGTAAGGGTTTAGTTATTACTCGGTTTTTTTTGAATATCTTTCTTGCTGTTTATACATCCACACTGTTCGACATTTCGCACCAGAGTAAGTCGTCCTCTCACGCTTGGCGATCGTTTGAGACTCCAGGCGATGACTCCGCGTCGCCGCTCTCCCGTCGCTTGGTTGTTGGCAATGCCGGTCGCCACATCCCTCCTTTGTTAACGAGTTTTAGTTTTAATGGCGGCAGGGGTGGCTGGATCCCGAGACTTCCTTCTGTGAGCTGGAGTGCCGCGTCCTGCGAAGTAGGTATTGGTTCCGGTAGGCTGGCATCTGACTGATAGCTGGTACTTTCTTGAGATGTGAAATATTTCTACCAGCCCCTTCGATTTCCAAAATGTTATTTTGTCGCCTCAACACAGTAAATTCCGTCTTGTCGAATTGAGATGTAAGTTTGTGTGGAAACACAACATTTTTTTAAAATACTTTGTCGCCTACTTCTATATCGACTTCCTTTGCCCCTCTTCTTTTGTCGGATTCCTGCTTTCCCTTATATTTTTCAATAATATCTTTGTCTCTTTTCCCAGAGTCTAAGGTTTTCTCGCAGAGTTCGTCAATACCTGGGATTTTGTCGCGGATGACTCAGCTGAACATAAGCTTTGTCGGCGCTGCACCTGTTGTTCCATGCGGGGTTACATTGTAAATAAGAACAAATTTTTGGATTTCCTCCCTGTAGTTTTCCCATTTGCGTATGCTATTTTGAGGCGTTTCACAAGGGCTCTGTTCATGTTTTTAACTTCCCCGTTTACTTGTGTCCAATATGGTGGGGTTTTAACTTGTTTAATGCCGCACGCTTTGCAGTAGTTAGAAAGCTCCTCGCTAATATATTGGCGTCCGTTATCAGTTCGTAGGTACTCAGGATATCCCAGTCTGCAAAAGATCTCTTTCATTGACTCTATCAGGGTCGTGGAAGAGATGGTTTTAAGAAACTTAAGCTCCATATATCTTGAGAAGTAGTCAATAAAGACCAGAACATATTCATTGTTGTGTAAAGGACCTAGCAAATCCGATGCTACCCAAATCCACGGGCCAGTGGGAAAAGGATTTCTATTCATAGGGGCCGGCCGGAGTTCTTGCGATAACAGGAAGCAATCTCAGCAAGCTTTGACGAATTTTTCTGCACTCTGACTATATGTGGCCACCATACTTTGGATCAGGCGGCGTTTCATTGCTATTTCGCCGGGATGTCCGTCGTGGGCTAACTCCAGTATTTTTATACCCTTGCAGGGTATTATAATTTTAGTCAGAAGTTTGCAACGCAGTGAAGGAGACATTTCCAACCCAATAAAGTATATATATTCTTGATCAGCATCAACAGCCGAGTCGATCTAGCCATGTCCGTCTCTCCATCTGTCCGTCTGTCCGTCTGTCCGTCTTTCCGTCCGTTTCTACGCAAACTAGTCCCTCATTTTTGAAGCTATCTGAATGAAACTTTGCAGATCGTCTTCTATATGCTCTCACTACTGTATAAGTCGGAAGGGGCGGATCGGACGACTATATCATATAGCATTATAACTTAGCCAATTTTTAAGATATTTGCATAAAATTTTAGACGTAGCCATTTTGTATTATTCTAGAATTTCGGTTTTTATTTTATCCAAATCGGACCAATATATCATACAGCTGCCATAGGAATATATATATCTGTTTGGCTTTGTTGCCAGCAATATTTTTCGCTAGCAACACTCTGGCAACATTTATTTTATGACAGTACCCGAGAAAGCGAGAAAGTCCGAAAATTTTTCTTCTCTTTTATCCACTTACTACAAGGGTATTTAAACTTCGGTATGCCGAAGTTAGCTTACTTTCTTGTTATTCTATGAGATCTTGGAACGACTATTCGGTTTCCCCTTAAAAGAAGCGAGCCAACCGCTGAGAGCTCGTTCCGAAACGGGTAGAAGTTCACTAATATATCGGACTTACAGAAGTCGTTCTCTAAGTTATTGATCTCTTCATCCCTCTTGGAAGATTCTGCTATTTCAGGGATTGTCATAGATCTTGGAATTTAGCTCTGTACCAGGAGTAGGATGCTGTATTCCGTTCTGAATCCGTTGGTTCTATGGTAGGTAGTTGACAGAGTCGAAATAACGCATCTGATATTGTTGGAAACTACAAAAGTTACAATGATATGTATACCAGAATACCAGAATACGATTACACTAAATATCGAAACTGGTTCTTTTAATAGTTCAAGGAGTTCT